>CAWUFW010011600.1:595000-597500 GCA_963921515.1 Calotriton arnoldi | reverse complement strand
GAGAGTCCAGGTGCCCCCGTTCACAAGCACATCATCTTCGATACCCCTAGGCCCTGCTCTTAATAGATTTTGAAAAGGTCTGCGACACAGTTGACTGGTCCTTCCTAAGCACCGTTTAAGAACGAGCCGGACTGGGGACTTACTTCCATAACTTAGTGAAACTCTTGTACTCCCACTCAACCACGCAAGTCCAGATAAACACCGCCCCCACCGCCCAAAAGGCGTGGGTCGGTGAGTTCGAAGATGCAGAGTGGAAGGAGGCTAGAATGCACCCCCCGTGAGTTAACTATTCCCACATGCCTCAGACTAATTCAACTTAATCATTTGACTCTACATATATGCCCCCCTTCTCCCCCCCGGTCGCTCCATCGGGCTGGTAAGCTTTAACAAGCCAAATGCTTCTGTTGCTCCTCGCTAGACACAAACATTTTCCACGTGGTCTGGTTCTGCCCTGTGATGATCCAATAATGGAAGAAAATAGGGTGAGAACCCGTCAGTCCTGGACCGGACGCTGGAACTTTACCCCAGGGGCACCTTGCTGGGGTTGTTGGAGGCCTTGAGAAGACCGAGAACGGAGCGCACGTTTAATAGTGTTGCAATGCTGGTTGCCAAATGAGATATTGCTTGGAAATGGAAGTCTACAAATTCTCCCACCATGGTTGTACAGCAGAGTGGACTGGTGTGCTCAACAAGAAAGGCCCGTTTACAGAGTTAGCCGTTGCCACAAAAATATGGGACAGTAGGGGGCAATTGTAAGGGTTGACCAAGTTCTAAATAAGATATGTGGATTTACTGTCACTTGATTAGGTGGGCTGTGGTTTGTGAAAAGCACGAAAATTGGTTTAAAAAAATAAGCAATACAGTGAATTACAGGGTTGGCCATGGCTGTTTCCCCACTACAAGTGAATGGTAGAAACATATTTTTTTCATTTTGAAGGGAAAAGAGAGAAGTGACTAAAGAATCATCCACAAAGAAGCCCAGGTTCTTAACCTTATCAGATGGCATGGATAGAACACCTAAGGAAGCAGGCCAGTGACGTGGGCCCTAAAGAGCAGGGTTCATGACCAGAATCGTGACCTCTGTTTTATACCTGTTGAGCTTGAGTAGGTGGTTAAACATTCAAGAGGAGATCTGACTCAAGCCCAATCTGAGGTCCGAAGGCCCATGACTGAGCAGATGACAAAGTAAAGATGATCTGAGTGTCATCAGCGTAGGAAAAAAGGGACAATCCAATGCTCTCTACCACGTCTGCTAAAGGGCGGATATAGATGTTAAACAACATCAGGCTCAACACAGAGCCATGCAGAACACCAGAAGAGAGAGCTTGTGACTTGGACCTGGCAGTGAAAGGAAGTTTGAAAAGACCGATCTTTAAGGAAAGATCAGACCCAATCCAAGGCCACGCCATCAAGACAGAGTGCCACTTTAAAATAGGATGAGACACAGTGTCAAAGGCAGCGCTAAGATCTAATAAGATGAGCGCAGCCATTTCTCCCTCATCCAAGCACTGCCTTAGAAGCTCAGTTACCCCCAAGATCGTGGATTCTGTCGAATGTCCAGCCCTGAAGCCAGACTGAGAAGGGTGTACAAAATTCTGAGCTGCCAAAAAAGAAGTTAACTGGCCGGTAACATGTTTCTCCAAGATCTTGCAGAAAATAGGCAGGAAAGAGATAGGGTAGAAGTTAGACAGATTAGCTGGGTCCAAATTAACTTTTTTTGGGGGGGAAAGGAAGGACCATCGCATATTTCCACTTCTGGGGAACAACCCCTTCATAGAGAGATGCATTAAGAAGATCCATAATCCTTGATAATAGGCTGGGATCCAACTGGTAGAGCATGGAGAGGATCCAGTAGGGAACAGGACTTAATGGAGTTAAGAATAAAATTAATAGAAGTTGTGTCCAAAGGGGACCAGGTATTAACTTTAGGTGATTGACTGAGGTCAAGCTGAGTGTCTTGGCATGCAACAAGCGATTCTGGTATGCAACAAGAGAGATTCTGAGTGTCAGACATTACCTCAGTATCGTACAACTTCCTGTGGGTGCATAAAATCTGCCTCCACATAAATGCCCTCGCGAAGCCACAACTTGGTTTCTCACAAGAGTCACAGGTGAAGTAAGCAGTCTGGTGGGTAAGCAGTCTGGTGGGTATGTAGTTAAAGTTGTATGAATACGCAAATTGACCCTGCACTCTTAAGGGAGGCTGTATCATGTAAGCTGGACAGATTGACTCAGCATTACGCTGCAGTGTGTTGTAGCTAAGCGTTTAAACTACTGGTAGATGCAAAGTTATATTACTCTCCAATTTGGTTGAACATCTTTAGGCCTGTGACACCTAGAACTGTTAATTTGGCAACGCTCATAATATTGCTTGCTCTAAACAACAGTTAATAAAACGCAAGCAGTAAAGCAGAAGTAAAAGTGATGGTAGTGATGAAGAGAAAATAAGAAGGGTTAGACGTTGAGGTGTATTTGAACACATGCACCTTGTTTTCTTTAA